>JAXRJS010000008.1:1982500-1988100 GCA_037127375.1 Dione juno | reverse complement strand
TTTTTTTTTTTTAATTTGCTTTTTTTTTAATTTGCGGTTTTTTGGGGGGGCCTTTTAAAAATTTTTTTGGGGTTTTTAATTTTAAAAAGCAAAGGGTAAATGTAAAAAGTAAATTATTTTTTATTTAATAATTGTACACATTTCATTATAGTATCGAAATATGGGGAAAAAAAAAATTAAAAGGTGTAGCCTGCAACTTTATTTACTGGGGCGAAAATAAAATCCCCGGGATTTCCCCTTCCCGTTTATGGAAATTTCTAAAAAAAACATCTCCGAATACCAAAATTCAGCTTCCCCATACCTTTTCACACTATTCCTTTTTTCTGGATAAAATTTTTTGGAGGGGGCAGTGGGGCCCATCAAAAAAAGACTATCGTTTATAAAACATGCCCTAATAGCCCATAAACGTAAAAGTCCAAATTTTGAAAAAAACCAAAAAGAAAAACTACCCTTCCGTCCATTTCCTGAAGGGATTTATGTAGATTTTTTCGCTGACGAAATTTCTTTAAATTTTTTATTCTTAGTATTTTTTATAGCGGGGAAAGGAAAAATATAATTTGTGAAATTTTAGCTTTTAGCTATCGGTTTTTGGATACGCCTGGTGTCGGGGCACAAGACAACGGATGACTTTTCCCCTTCTTTCCATCTGCTAGTGTTTAAACACTGTTCCCACTTGTACTGTCCTGTCCAGTTCTTGAGACTGTGAGATTGAAAAGTGTTGTACCAGAAATTTCAAACAAATGCAATTCGTACCGAAACCCCTCCCTAACAAACAGGTACGCAGCAATTGCGCCATGTCGGTGTCATCGTAGCAAATATAATCGATGGGTAATTTTTTCTATTTGTTTACGATGAAAATAATTGGATAGTAGATATATTGTGATATACATCGACAATTGAGGACGGGCGTTGGTTGAATCACGCGAAGTTTAGTAGCTTTTGTGTGGAGTGGTCATTAAATGAATCTTCGATCTTTGGATTGGTATAGAAATGATATCGTTGGTACCGTTTTTTTAGCTTCAGTTTTAAGGAGGCAGAGGGAGTTTAGTGTAAAGACACTCCGTTCATTACCTTCCGTCCAATTTGTGAGACATTGCAAGATCTGTCTTATTGTCCAGAGCGTGTAAATGGAAATTATTAATTTCCCCTAAGCGGGAATCGAACATACAACCGTCTCATTTACAGTCACACAGCGTTCAAATACAACCACGGTCATGCATGTATCTTATCGCGAACGAAATTATCTATAATTAGTTTCGAGTCTCACTACTTCCTTTTTCACTTATATTTTCTTTACATTTCAGTGTAACAGGATTCCTTATGTGACTCATTTTTTAGTTTAGCAGTGAAAACCTAGGTTTAAGATATTGAGCACCGTAACCCAACACCGCCATACACATATATTCAGACTATATATATATAGTCTGTATATAAGTATTATATGAATATTTTGATTAAAACACGTTTAGTTTAAATCTATATGTTTTAGAAGTACTAAATTCAAAATTTTATGAGCCACGGCGAATAATGGCAGTCGGAACAGGAAGTGCAGGAATAGATTATAGAGAATATAGATTTAATACCATCCAAGAAGACATCGTAGCGGGATGACTACCACTATCATTACACTATCACAAACGTGATAATTCTTCTCCACTCGGAGAATAAATTATTTTTATTTCTCTGCTATGTAACAAAAAACATGCAGTGTTTTAAATTCAAAAAGCTGAGAACTCAGTGTTTTAACACTAAGTTTTTCACTTTGTTTGCTACTTCAGTTTTCTTGAATATAAATAAAACATTATTTATTCGAAAAACCTTGTTCATACACTATAAGTCGTCAAATGAAAAGTTACCTACTATCAGTTCTGGTACTGGCTGCAAATAAAAATAACTTAGTACTACGATAGTCCATTCTCCACATTGTGCCCATTTTATAACATTGTGCTTAATCCTGGGGCATTATGATCTCATCAGATCAGGGAAAGCAAATAATTTAATTATAACTATTTCATCAAGTGATGATCAAACCACAATCCTTGAAAGCACAAATTAGGTATATTGCGAACTTTCGCATCCGCATCCGTAACATATTTTAGGATCCATCCTGAAAAAGTGGTTACCGTTTTTTTGCCAACATATCCTTGCCAGGAAGACTAATTAAACAAAAAACTACCTTTTATGACACTTTACCTACGCTTTACAAATTGTGTTTCGTCCGTTTTGGAAACAAATATAGTGCGCCTGATTTTAATTTATTTTATTAATAAGTATTCAATATAAGATTAAAATGGATTATTTAATTATTTTTTGTTTAAGTTCTTACTAAGATCAGCATCCGCAACGATATCCGTGGTACCAGCAACATCCTTGGTACAGAAACTTCTCTACGCCAAGATAGCAACATATTTCAATAAATATAAAGTATGTTGGACATTTTGCGGAACTCGATGTTCTGTGACTAGGGTTGTTCACTAGACATTTATCAAAATTATCGCTAAAGCTCATTCTGGGACTACGTATACTTATTTCCAAGTATAAGTAAATTATTTTAAATTTGTATTTATAATAAAAAAATAGTGTCCTTATCTAAAAAACTAAAACTAAAACCTAAAAAAATAGTCTCATTATCATTAATATGTTATTTAATATTATTTATATATTAAAGTTATTTTCGTGTAATTTCATTTAATTACATCCGATTGGCTTAAAATATATCTTTTATGATAAGGAATCGAAAAGAATAGTTGTTGGGATATGGACACCTTGTAAGTATTTTTTTTTATATATTTAATTTGAAAATTTATATGTTGTAAATAAAAATATCAATATATTTTTCATCCTACTTTAAAATTATAAGAGATACTATTTATTATTTTAAATAATTAAGCTTAACAAATTTTTATTTTGTTCCAGCTATAACAAAATCATTATTTTACATACATCATACATCTTTCGTTAACGATACTTAGATTAGAAGAAACTCGTGAAAATTAACCAAATACCCTTTTATTTTGTCATTAGGTAGGCGCTACATATACATGTGATTGATAATAAATTAAAGATATTACAATGACATTAGTCACTACTAAGTTGTCTTTTAGAACGCATACTCAAGTTGTTCCGGATTCTAATATGAAAATTCAAATTAAACGTAAATATTTAGCCTTCTGGCTACCTATTGAAAGTAAGTCAGAGATCATTTTTATTAAAATATTGTTTAGTAACCTTTGGAGTACTGAGATTGTAAACAAGATGGGTGTGGGTTCGATTCCAAATCAGGGGAATAATTATATTTAGACCCTCGTATAGAAACTCGTTCTTTTTTCATTTTCTTATTCAATTAAGAAAGAGTGTTATCGTAAAAAGTAGAGACAGAAATATAAGGCATTTGATTTTCTGTGCTTACAAAATGCTATATGAAAAAAGAATCTAAATACTTCTATAGCTTAAGTATATAATGATAAAAAGTACATTTAAATATATAAAAACGACTCTATTGATCTTTCATAAAGTAGTTAGATATACACTATAGTAGTAGATTCACTTCCCATTCACTGAAAGGAATATGTTATATTAGTTACGCGACCATATCGCCTTAATTTCCGCCACACAAATTGAACTGAAAATGCAAAAATAATAATTTAATTACTTGTATATAAGGTATAAAATTATTGATTCATGATTACATGAGCTTTTCCGTAGAAAAAAAAATTAATGTAATGGACGGAAAAAATAAAAAATACTTCGCCTCGTTTCAAGTGTGCTTACGAGCGACGCTTGTGATCGGTCAGATGTTCTCCCTTATACCAGTAAATGGAGTGTGGAGAGAGAGAGCTTCCCATGTCAAGTACGTATTTGTTGTAGACAGAAATTGTTCTATGTTATATATTGTATTGTATTAATAATTAATAATTAGTTGTATTATTAATATTAGTTTTTTATATACGAAATTGGAGGCTATTGTGACGTATGGTGATGTCTGATAGTATCCACATACGATAATGAATTATTTTCATTTCTCTGCTCGGACTAGACTTGGACTAGAAGGCAAGTGTGTGTGTATATATATATATATATATATATATATATATATATATATATATATATATATATATATATATATATATATATATATATATATATATATATATATATATATATATATATATATATATATATATATATATAATATATATATATATATTATATATATATATATATATATATATATATAGATATATGTATATATATATATGTATATATATATATATATATATATATATATATATATATATACTATATATATATATATATATATATATATATATATATATCTATATATATATACATATATATATAAAGTAAATAAGAATAATATTCTAAAAATGTAGTATAATTACTTTAAAATTATATTTTCGTGTAAGATGCACAATAATTTTTGAAATTATTAGGTACAGTTTATTATAGGGATTCCTTTATATTTGGGGTATGAACCCAAAAGCTTCCTCTAGCTTATTTTTGACTATAGCTCATAAAATAAGCATTTACATATATGCTAAACTACTAAAATTTTTTTATTTATTAATATGGTTAATATATAACTATATTTGTTTTTCTAGATTCGTATGGTCGTCGTGGAAGTGCATTTACTTATTCCTGTCGTTGTTCGGCCAATTCTTTATAACATGTATGTGTATCCATAAAGTTTTACACTCGACGTCGTCGTTAAACAGCATAAGTACGCATTTACTTTTATCTCTTACATCTTTCATTTGAATTGTCAAGGATTTTCTTCTAACATATTTGGGTTGTTACAAACAAACATGTAAATTTAATCTAGATATTTTTTACATATATTTATTTTATATATATTTATTTACATTATTTTGATAATTACTAAAGGAGTTTTCTTGTTGCCGCCTGTAAACGCGACGGTTGTGGGTTCGATCCCCACTTGAGGAGAATGGATTATGTTAATTTTCCTCGCTCTGGTAACAGGACAAAGCGTGGCATTGAGTTCCGTCACTCAACACGCAATGCCTCGAAAGGCGGAAAGCGGGGAACGGAGTGTCTTAACACTAGGTTCCTACGGTTCTTACGGTACCCTCTGCGGGAAACAGCGTGAAACTAATTTAATTATTATTTTATTTTAAAACAAAACAAATTTGAACAGATATATAATTATAGTTCAAATATCGATTGTACTATACGCACAACATTCGAAAACTTTAAAATCTTATAGAAGTATCGTTGTGCACTGTAGTGCATTCTCTTGTTCATAGAACAGTGTTATCCATAAACGATCTGTAGCCCGCAATTTCATTCGCGTGAAATATAAAACGTATAACCCCTCTTTTCCCTGTTCGCGTTGGAATTTCAGGAAAACCCCTCTTAGTGCACCCCTTCACTTCCCAATGACCCTACATGCCAAGTTACATGTATCTACGTTCAGTAGTTTTTTTTCGTTGTCTGTCATTTAGTCAGTCAGCCAGTCAGTCAGTATCGAAAGAGTTTTATATATATTCATTGATTCTATCCTATTTTACAGGAGCAAGCTATATCCTGCAAATAACAGCATGAGCAGAGATAATTTAGTG